>JAJHIY020000946.1:885000-917500 GCA_022114975.2 Lampris megalopsis | reverse complement strand
ACCTGACCTACATGTATTTGATTCACATGGCCTACATGTCTTTGATTCACCTGGCCTACATGTCTTTGATTCACCTGGCCTACATGTCTTTGATTCACCTGGCCTTCATGTCTTTGAGTCACCTGACCTACACGTCTGAGTCACCTGACCTACACGTCTTTGATTCACCTGGCCTACATGTCTTTGAGTCAACTGACCTTCATGTCTTTGAGTCACCTGACCTACACGTCTGAGTCACCTGACCTACATGTCTTTGATTCACCTGACCTACATGTCTTCGATTCACCTGGCCTACATGTCTGAGTCACCTGACCTACATGTATTTGATTCACCTGGCCTACATGTCTTTGATTCACCTGACCTACATGTATTTGATTCACATGGCCTACATGTCTTTGATTCACCTGGCCTACATGTCTTTGATTCACCTGACCTACATGTCTTTGATTCACCTGGCCTACATGTCTTTGAGTCACCTGACCTACACGTCTGAGTCACCTGACCTACACGTCTTTGATTCACCTGGCCTACATGTCTTTGAGTCAACTGACCTTCATGTCTTTGAGTCACCTGACCTACACGTCTGAGTCACCTGACCTACATGTCTTTGATTCACCTGACCTACATGTCTTCGATTCACCTGGCCTACATGTCTGAGTCACCTGACCTACATGTATTTGATTCACCTGGCCTACATGTCTTTGATTCACCTGACCTACATGTATTTGATTCACATGGCCTACATGTCTTTGATTCACCTGGCCTACATGTCTTTGATTCACCTGACCTACATGTCTTTGATTCACCTGGCCTACATGTCTTTGAGTCACCTGACCTACACGTCTGAGTCACCTGACCTACACGTCTGAGTCACCTGACCTACATGTCTTTGATTCACCTGACATACACGTCTGAGTCACCTGGCCTACATGTCTGAGTCACCTGACCTGCATGTCTTTGATTCACCTGACCTACATGTCTTCGATTCACCTGGCCTACATGTCTGAGTCACCTGACCTACATGTCTGAGTCACCTGACCTACATGTATTTGATTCACCTGACCTACATGTCTTTGATTCACCTGACCTACATGTATTTGATTCACATGGCCTACATGTCTTTGATTCACCTGGCCTACATGTCTTTGATCACCTGGCCTACATGTCTGAGTCACCTGACCTACATGTATTTGATTCACCTGGCCTACATGTCTTTGATTCACCTGGCCTTCATGTCTTTGAGTCACCTGACCTACACGTCTGAGTCACCTGACCTACACGTCTTTGATTCACCTGGCCTACATGTCTTTGATTCACCTGGCCTACATGTCTTTGAGTCACCTGACCTTCATGTCTTTGAGTCACCTGACCTACACGTCTGAGTCACCTGACCTACACGTCTGAGTCACCTGACCTACATGTCTTTGAGTCACCTGACATACACGTCTGAGTCACCTGACCTACATGTCTTTGAGTCACCTGACCTACACGTCTGAGTCACCTGACCTACACGTCTGAGTCACCTGACCTACATGTCTTTGAGTCACCTGACCTAAACGTCTGAGTCACCTGACCTACATGTCTTTGAGTCACCTGTCCTACACGTCTGAGTCACCTGACCTACATGTCTTTGAGTCATCTGACCTACATGTCTTTGAGTCACCTGACCTACACGTCTGAGTCACCTGACCTACATGTCTTTGAGTCACCTGACCTACACGTCTGAGTCACCTGACCTACATGTCTTTGAGTCACCTGACCTACACGTCTGAGTCACCTGACCTACATGTGTTTGATTCACCTGGCCTACATGTCTTTGAGTCACCTGACCTACACGTCTGAGTCACCTGACCTACACGTCTTTGATTCACCTGGCCTACATGTCTTTGAGTCAACTGACCTTCATGTCTTTGAGTCACCTGACCTACACGTCTGAGTCACCTGACCTACATGTCTTTGATTCACCTGACATACACGTCTGAGTCACCTGGCCTACATGTCTGAGTCACCTGACCTGCATGTCTTTGATTCACCTGACCTACATGTCTTCGATTCACCTGACCTACATGTCTGAGTCACCTGACCTACATGTCTGAGTCACCTGACCTACATGTATTTGATTCACCTGGCCTACATGTCTTTGATTCACCTGACCTACATGTATTTGATTCACCTGACCTACATGTCTTTGATTCACCTGGCCTACATGTCTTTGATCACCTGGCCTACATGTCTGAGTCACCTGACCTACATGTATTTGATTCACCTGGCCTACATGTCTTTGAGTCACCTGACATACACGTCTGAGTCACCTGACCTACATGTCTTTGAGTCACCTGATCTACACGTCTGAGTCACCTGACCTACACGTCTGAGTCACCTGACCTACATGTCTTTGAGTCACCTGACCTAAACGTCTGAGTCACCTGACCTACATGTCTTTGAGTCACCTGACCTACACGTCTGAGTCACCTGACCTTCATGTCTTTGAGTCACCTGACCTACACGTCTGAGTCACCTGACCTACATGTCTTTGAGTCACCTGACCTACACGTCTGAGTCACCTGACCTACATGTCTTTGAGTCACCTAACATACACGTCTGAGTCACCTGGCCTACATGTCTGAGTCACCTGACCTGCATATCTTTGATTCACCTGACCTACATGTCTTCGATTCACCTGGCCTACATGTCTGAGTCACCTGACCTACATGTATTTGATTCACCTGGCCTACATGTCTTTGATTCACCTGACCTACATGTATTTGATTCACATGGCCTATGTGTCTTTGATTCACCTGGCCTACATGTCTTTGATTCACCTGGCCTACATGTCTGAGTCACCTGACCTACATGTATTTGATTCACCTGGCCTACATGTCTTTGATTCACCTGACCTACATGTCTTTGATTCACCTGGCCTTCATGTCTTTGAGTCACCTGACCTACACGTCTGAGTCACCTGACCTACACGTCTTTGATTCATCTGGCCTACATGTCTTTGAGTCACCTGACCTTCATGTCTTTGAGTCACCTGACCTACACGTCTGAGTCACCTGACCTACACGTCTGAGTCACCTGACCTACATGTCTTTGAGTCACCTTACATACACGTCTGAGTCACCTGACCTACATGTCTTTGAGTCACCTGACCTACACGTCTTTGAGTCACCTGACCTACACGTCTGAGTCATCTGACCTACATGTCTTTGAGTCACCTGACCTAAACGTCTGAGTCACCTGACCTACATGTCTTTGAGTCACCTGACCTACACGTCTGAGTCACTTGACCTACATGTCTTTGAGTCATCTGACCTACATGTCTTTGAGTCACCTGACCTACACGTCTGAGTCACCTGACCTACATGTCTTTGAGTCACCTGACCTACACGTCTGAGTCACCTGACCTACATGTCTTTGAGTCACCTGACCTACACGTCTGAGTCACCTGACCTACACGTCTTTGAGTCACCTGACCTACACGTCTGAGTCACCTGACCTACATGTCTTTGAGTCATCTGACCTACATGTCTTTGAGTCACCTGACCTACACGTCTGAGTCACCTGACCTACATGTCTTTGATTCACCTGGCCTACATGTCTTTGAGTCACCTGACATACACGTCTGAGTCACCTGACCTACATGTCTTTGAGTCACCTGATCTACACGTCTGAGTCACCTGACCTACACGTCTGAGTCACCTGACCTACATGTCTTTGAGTCACCTGACCTAAACGTCTGAGTCACCTGACCTACATGTCTTTGAGTCACCTGACCTACACGTCTGAGTCACCTGACCTTCATGTCTTTGAGTCACCTGACCTACACGTCTGAGTCACCTGACCTACATGTCTTTGAGTCACCTGACCTACACGTCTGAGTCACCTGACCTACATGTCTTTGAGTCACCTGACATACACGTCTGAGTCACCTGGCCTACATGTCTGAGTCACCTGACCTGCATATCTTTGATTCACCTGACCTACATGTCTTCGATTCACCTGGCCTACATGTCTGAGTCACCTGACCTACATGTATTTGATTCACCTGGCCTACATGTCTTTGATTCACCTGACCTACATGTATTTGATTCACATGGCCTATGTGTCTTTGATTCACCTGGCCTACATGTCTTTGATTCACCTGGCCTACATGTCTGAGTCACCTGACCTACATGTATTTGATTCACCTGGCCTACATGTCTTTGATTCACCTGACCTACATGTCTTTGATTCACCTGGCCTTCATGTCTTTGAGTCACCTGACCTACACGTCTGAGTCACCTGACCTACACGTCTTTGATTCATCTGGCCTACATGTCTTTGAGTCACCTGACCTTCATGTCTTTGAGTCACCTGACCTACACGTCTGAGTCACCTGACCTACACGTCTGAGTCACCTGACCTACATGTCTTTGAGTCACCTTACATACACGTCTGAGTCACCTGACCTACATGTCTTTGAGTCACCTGACCTACACGTCTTTGAGTCACCTGACCTACACGTCTGAGTCATCTGACCTACATGTCTTTGAGTCACCTGACCTAAACGTCTGAGTCACCTGACCTACATGTCTTTGAGTCACCTGACCTACACGTCTGAGTCACTTGACCTACATGTCTTTGAGTCATCTGACCTACATGTCTTTGAGTCACCTGACCTACACGTCTGAGTCACCTGACCTACATGTCTTTGAGTCACCTGACCTACACGTCTGAGTCACCTGACCTACATGTCTTTGAGTCACCTGACCTACACGTCTGAGTCACCTGACCTACACGTCTTTGAGTCACCTGACCTACACGTCTGAGTCACCTGACCTACATGTCTTTGAGTCACCTGACCTACATGTCTTTGGACTGTGGGAGAAAACCGGAGCCCCCGGAGGAAACCCACACAGACAGGGGGAGAACATGCAAACTCCACACAGAGGACGACCCGGGACGACCCCCAAGGTTGGACTACCCCGGGGCTCGAACCCACGACCTTCTTGCTGTGAGGGGACCACAAATTGTCTCTGTAAGCTTGTATGTCATGATTTGAGAACCTTAGCCTGTTGGAACTTCTCACTGCACTGCAGGGTATTTTGCTTGTTTGGGGGTTCATATTTGAATGTGGTAACCGTTGTCTCACTTTTGATGTGGCATTTTTGGCCATGTGAGGTGCATGTGACTGGTGCACCCTCCTCACCAAGGCCTGGTCTTAAAACCTGTTATAAGAAGCTTCATGCAGAAAACTCAAAGGAAGGGCACGGTGGAGAAATGTCTGTGTTTCTTCTTCTAAAAGTTGCGAAGCCACTTCTCAGTTTCTCGCTGCTTGCAGATCGCTTGGCACGGCGGGGCAAATCCCTGCTCGCTCACTCGCCCGCCCGGTGCCATGTGCCCTGCAGACTGAAGGGCATTGGTCCACATGATACCACATGTTAAGATGTTGGCTGATGCTCCAGCCATTGACCTCTGAGCCAAGGGGAGGGAGGGGGTGGTGTCCACACACCCCGTCACTCCATCCACTCGTGCAAAGACCAATCAACACAAGTCCTACACGTGGAAAAAAGCCGGGGGTAATTTGAAGAATGTTTGACGGAACCGGCGTGACGTCAGACCCGACGTGTCACGCTGGACCGTGGTGGGTGTGTTGACCTTCCATCACTCATCTACTGTATTCATCTGAGGCCAGAAACGCTCTGGGCATGACACACCAATTAAGGGTTGGAAGAAGCTAAAGGCCTTTACAGTCACATGGATCCTCAGGGTTTTCCAAGTAAACCATGGACCAAATTTTCCAGGAAGGAGACCGCAGGACAAAGTTGGACCCATCTCTTGCCTACCAGGCAGTTGAGGGAATAGAGTGAAACGTGATTTAAAGCATAATGACAAAAAGACAGAAAGCAAAGCTTCACAGGGAATTTGCTCGTCCCTGGCTGTGTCTTGCGTGACATGCTGGCTTGGCCCCTGACTCGGTGTGTGAAGAACGACCGAGGAGGCTGTCTCCTCACCCCGCCATGTTTTCATCAACATTCCAAGTCTGCCTTTTATACAGGGCGGTAACACAAAATCAGCCAAAGATAATGCAAGCTGATGAAACGGCTGATAAGAAAGTTGTCCTCCGTCAGTCGTAGGGGCTAAATCTGACTTTGTTGGTCCATAAGGAGGTTGTGTTTCCCCGACACCACAACTGGGCTGACCTGCGGGGCTGTGCATCAGCTGCTAAGGGTTATTCAAGCTGCCGGGCTGCGTCACATCTGCTGTCGATACGGAGACGGTGTCATGACGTGCTTTTCTATAGACACGGGGAGAACATGCAAACTCCACACAGAGGACGGCTCCCAAGGTTGGACAACGCCGGGATTCGAACCCGGGACCTTCTTGCTGTGAGGTGACAGCACTAACCACTGGGCCGCCGTGCACACCGTCGCTGTGCCTGCAGCACAATGAGGTGTGCGAGCCAAAGAAAGGCCCGTCTGAAAAAGTAGGATGACTGTTATCGTGAAAGCAGTGTTGGATCCCGGATCCCTTCCCAGACGGGTCTTCCTGCAGTCAGGTGGTCTGTGTGAGGACCCCACGTGTCCCGCTGGAGCCACTGTTCTGTTTACTGCAGCCTATACTTACACTACTGTCACCTGGCTGGTCCAACTATGGAAGTGTGTTGTGGTGTGTGTGTGTGTGTCTATATGTGTGTGTGTGGGGCTGCTTGTACATATGTGTGGGTTTAAGTGTGTGTGTGTGTGTGTGTGTGTGTGTGTGTGGTGTGTGTATTTGAGTGTTTGGGTTTAAGTGTGTGTTTGGAGGGGGTGCGGTGGGGGTAGATTTTCCACAGGCCCTCTGTGTCCCCGTAGTCACGAACATCAGAACATGACACCGGTGTTGTGTGCGTTGTTGTGTGGAGCTGTGTTTTGTCCTGGTGAGCGCCCACCTGCTGTTGCGCCACACTGCTCGTGCTGGAGGGTTAACGCCTTGTCTTTTCTGTTAGGAAGGGCGCACGCTGGTCGTCAAAGGGTCCTGTGAAGGGCACCTCAGAGTCCTCTCTTGACATCATAGGAGGGCTGATATCATCCTCTACTTTTAGGGGTGTGCACCAGAATGGGACAGGGTTAGATGGATCACAGGCCCCGAGTCTGTTAGCGTGTAGCAGCTACGGAGGCCGGACGTACAAGATGCATCGACGACCTGCTGGGAGTGCACGGTGGGTGTCATGCTGGGTGCGGTGGTAGATTTTATCACTCTTTAATAAGAGTTGCATTCCATGAAAGGAGAGCTCATCTGAGCTGTCCAACGCGCCTAGGAGGACGAGGATAGCTGCAGGTCAAGCTGGGGTCTTTGTCCTCTAATAGACGTCCGGCGCTGCTACTCCCACCACTCACGCTGGACCACTGCCCATGCCTGGATTTGCTAACACCCCTTGTCCTCATCTCCCCTGCCCCACCAGGGAACAGAATCCACACCACCGCCCACCCCAACCCCCCCGCCCCCTATCAGACCATCTCTGACCACACCCCTATCCCAGGCCCCGCCACGCCGTGCTATCAGAAGAACAACTGGAGAGCCGGGAGAACCAATGGCAGATGGGCAGACAGCCCCGTCCCAGTCACAGCAAAGCTGAATGTGATATATCTGATGTGACACGTCTGCATGCATGTGCTCTGCTAGCTTGATGGGAGGATAACTGCTCATTTACCGCAGAATCGAGCGCTTGCAAAAGACTTGACTGCACTCTTTCTTTTCAGATGACTCAGCTATTTGGCCATAGTACACTGGAGCCAGACAAAATGGAGGTGGCCAAGGCGACTCCACACTGGTTACTGAGTTCGAGCCAGACAAACGCTACGCTGAAACTCCAAAGCCAAAACAACAAACCAGCTAAAGGCCTCGGTCACACCAGCATTCACCACAGCAACACCGTGAGCTAAATTCAGTTGATTTGACGGGGGTCGCAGTGATTGGTGGATTTGCTTCCATTAGCGAATTTAACTTGCGCGATGACTCTGCAGAGATTTACACATTGGTGAACTTTGACATGCAAATTTGGACCGTTGACCAATAGAAAAACTGCTTTAAATGTGTTGAACGTCAGACAGCGCGGCCATTGGGGAGAATCCAAAATGGGGCAAGCTAACATTTTAGCGGTGTCACTTCATCCAGTTATATACAAACACACTCTGCCACAACACACTGACACACAAAAGACTTGCAGCATGCTCGTGTCAGTCGTGAAGCAGGAGTAGACGGTTTAATTATGTTTCACTGATAAAGTATTTGATATATTATATTTAGTGTTTGTGGTCGCCAAGCTTCCAGTACTGCAAGGAGACCTGAAAAAATGTTGCTCTGCCAATTTCTGGTGTGACGGGGGCTTTAGTCTATTTGATGTATAAACAAGGTGCCCGAGATGAACATGAGTGATGAACATGAATGAGGAACATGGATGAGGAACATGAATAATGAACATGGATGAGGAACATGAATGAGGAACATGAATGAGGAACATGAATGATGAACATGGATGAGGAACATTGATGAGGAACATGGATGAGGAACATGGATGAGGAACATGGATGAGGAACATGAATAATGAACATGGATGAGGAACATGAATGAGGAACATGAATGAGGAACATTAATGATGAACATGGATGAGGAACATTGATGAGGAACATGGATGAGGAACATGGATGAGGAACATTGATGAGGAACATGGATGAGGAACATGAATGAGGAACATGAATGAGGAACATGGATGAGGAACATGAATGAGGAACATGATTGAGGAACATGGATGAGGAACATGGATGAGGAACATGAATGAGGAACATGAATGAGGAACATGATTGAGGAACATGGATGAGGAACATGGATGAGGAACATGATTGAGGAACATGAATGAGGAACATGAATGAGGAACATGATTGAGGAACATGGATGAGGAACATGAATGAGGAACATGAATGATGAACATGAATGAGGAACATGGATGAGGAACATGAATGAGGAACATGGATGATGATTAATGAATCATGACATCACAACAGTCGCAACATAAATAGTGAGGAAGATGCCTGTTGTATGATTTTATTGTAGTATGGCAAACATAGTGGCGGCACGGTGGTGTAGTGTTGAGCGTGGTCGCCTCACAGCAAGAAGGTCCTGGGTTCGAGCCCCAGGGTAGTCCAACCTTGGTGGTCGTCCTGGGTTGTCCTCTGTGTGAAGTTTGCATGTTCTACCCCCCCCCCCAAATTCACCCATCAACACACGTCCTGCCCGACCGCCATGGCTTCATCCTCATCACGAATGAAGTGAAAAGAGCACTCCCACGGTTCATCACACAGAACATTACTGTTAACGGAACAATATTACATTCACACAGTCTCCTCCATTGTTCACTCTACCCCCCCTCCCCCCACCACACACACACACACACACACACACACACACACACACACACACTATGGCTTCAGATGCAGGCCAGACTCTGGCCATTTCTTCAGTAGCCATGTCTTGCCAGACGTGTAGGCTAAGACTTTCTCATGGGAAAGAGCCCGGGATGCAGGAGGAATGCAGAAGAAATGCCCTTGTGGGGGTGGGGGTGGGGTTGGGGGGGCATAATCTGCTGCGAATAGGATTTATGTAATTCTCACATGTTGTAAAAGGATGCATGAGGGCGCCAACACAGGGGATTTACAGTGATTATGTGGAAAAGGTGTGCTGACACGTCTTAATTTCTATTGCCGAGCTGCTAAAATCAGCTTACGTTTACAGTTACAGTCAAGTGTAGACAACAGGAAGCACGTCACCAAACTGTTCAGGAATGCTGTTGTGTTAATGCCACGACCACGTTCTTCTGCATGTAACCTACCGCTACTGATGGCGTCTCACTGACACCATCAGTAGCGGTGGTATGGTGTGAACTGTGCCTGATTCTGCAATTTGAGTCCTTGGTTTTATTAGAAATAAGTTCATCACACTAGCTTTTATACAATATGCAACTTAAATCAGCTGGTTTGTAATGTACACTGTTAATTCTAACAAGTTCACTTTACTTAAAAATAATCAGTAAACCGATTATCTTGGGAAAAATAAGTAAGTAAGTAAGTAAATCTAAAATTTATATCATACATTCCTCCCTTACCTCTGGTCTTGTTCCCTCATCTCTCAAAACAGCTGCAATAACTCCACTACTCAAGAAACCTGGTGCAGACCCCAACAATTTGAATAATTTTCGCCCTATCTCAAATTCACCATTTCTTTCTAAAACACTTGAAAGAACAGTCACACCTCAGGTACACGCTCACTTGACTAACAACAATCTGTTTGAACAATTCCAGTCTGGTTTTCACTCCATGCACAGTACGGAGACAGCCTTGGTGAAAATCACTAATGATCTTTTGATGGCAGCTGACTCTGGACTCTTAACCATACTTGTCCTCCTTGACCTGAGTGCAGCCTTTGATACCCTCTCACACAACATCCTCCTAGAAAGATTAGCTTCCACTGGAATAACTGGCACCCCCCTTGACTGGTTTAGGTCATATCTCTCTGGCTGCACTCAGTTTGTCCAACTTAACAATTTGAGATCTCAGTCTTTTCCTGTTACTACCGGTGTTCCCCAGGGCTCTGTATTGGGACCCCTCCTATTTAATATTTACCTACTACCTCTTGGCCACATTTTCAGGAAATCTGGCATTCAATTTCACTGCTACGCGGATGACACCCAGCTTTATCTATCCACCAAACCTACCTCCACTCTTCCACCCACTTCCCTATCTGACTGCTTACTAGAAATTAAATGCTGGTTTTCATACCACTTCCTCAAACTTAATAGTGATAAAACTGAGGTCCTCCTAGTAGGCACTAAATCTACTTTGGCCTAACCTGATAGTTTTTCTCTGACTATTGACAATTCTATAGTTCCTCCATCGCCTCAGGTTAAGTGTCTGGGTGTCATCCTGGATAACACATTATCTTTTGAAGCCCACATCAACAATGGTACTGGGTCTGCATACTTCCACCTATGCAGTATTAATCTTCTTTGCTCATCACTTACACCTAACAGCAGCGCCATACTCACTCACACCCTGGTTACATCCTGTATTGACTACTGCAGTTCTATCCTCTTTGGTCTTCCCCTCAAGTGTCTTCATAAACTTCAGTTGGCCCAGAATTCAGCTACTCGTATCGTTACCAGAACTCCTTCCATAGATCATATCACTCCTGTTCTTCAGCAACTCCATTGGCTCCCTCTTAAATACCGTATTGACTTCAAGATCCTGCTCCTCACCTTTAAGGCCCTTAATAACCTAGCTCCTTCATATCTTTCTGAACTCCTTCATATCCACACACCCTCCCGCACTCTCAGATCCTCTTCCGCTCTCCAACTCACTACACCATCGGCCTGCTGGACTACCATGAGGACTAGAGCCTTCAGTCGTTCTGCCCCCCACCTTGACTACCATGGGACCTTGACTACCATGGGGTCTAGAGCCTTCAGTCGTTCTGCCCCCCACCTTGACTACCATGGGGTCTAGAGTCTTCAGTCATTCCGCCCCCTGCCTATGGACCTCTCTCCCACAAGACATTCACAACACTGACTCTCTTTCAACCTTCACATCCCATCTCAAAACGCACCTTTTCAACTGGCATATTCAGTCTGATACACGCTTCACTGAGTTTTGTGCAGATGATGATTTTATACTTATCTGTTGTGTTAACTTTTTATTGTCTACCCTGCTTTGTTTTGACTTTATGCTGTCTGATACAGTGCTGCTTGTTTTTACTGTGGTCTGTAAGGTATCCTTGAGTGCCCTGAAAGGCGCCCACAAATAAAATGTATTATTATTATTATTATTATTATTATTATTATTATTATTATTATTAAATGAACCTAATTGTGTCAAGTTATGTGAAATCATTTTACATACCTTGACACAGTTAGGTTCATTTACTCATTTTTCCCACGGTTTCCTAATTTTTTTTAAGTAAACTTTATTTTGGGGGGGGGGGTTTCTCCCGTCTTTCTCCCCAATTGTACCCGGCCAATTACCCCACTCTTTCGAGCCGTCCCGGTCTCTGCTCCACCCCCTCTGCTGATCCGGGGAGGGCTGCAGACTACCACATGCCTCCTCCCATACATGTGGAGTCACCAGCTGCTTCTTTTCACCTGACAGTGAGGAGTTTCACCAGGGGGACGTAGCACGTGGGAGGATCACGCTATTCCCCCCAGTTGCCCCTCCCCCCTGAACAGACACCAGAGGAGGCGCTAGTGCAGCGACCAGGACACATACCCACATCCGGCTTCCACCCACCCTTGCTTGTAGTTGTCACTTGAAGATAGGCTCCTCCTCCATATGAATGAGGACTAGGGCAGTCCCTGGCAGCTCCTGAGAAGTGGGAACAGTTATGGATAAAGGTATAAAAAACAATATTAGTCATGTACAAATGAAAATATATTGCTGAATATTTTATTGTGCTGTCTTCAAGGTTGTTGGACATGAAAAGTGAATCAGGTGACAAAATCCGATGACTTCCGAGAAGCCAAAACAAGCTTTCATTTTAGCAGTATCATATTACCTACATGTCAGTGTTGTCCTTTACATCTTTAGTAAACTACTGGTGCTTGGTTAATGTGTCCTCGCTGCTTCATCTCTTCGGTTTGGGCCTAAAGGCAGCCTGAAGCAGCAGCTCTCATCACGTGGTGGTATGTGTCCGGTCCTGTCCGTCTCCCTCACCGTCCCAGCACCCCATGGTGTGGTGAAGGTATATAAAGAAACTCCTGGCTTGGTTCCTAATCTACAGTGTGAGGATGTGTGCAGCCTTTTTTGTCGGGTCTCAACCACCAAGTGGCTGGTTCTTGGCCAGTCCAGCCAACTTGGTTAGATAGAAAAGGTCAGATATTGTAAGATATTCCATAGCTACCACTTTGTTTTACGACGGGCCAGAATAGCACCTGACAGATGGAAATAGTGTTTTGTCTTCTAGAACAAATGATTTGGGTCAGAATTTCCATCGGTGCCACCAAATGGTATCGCCCTCGCCAGATGAACGGGCGCGTTAATGGGCATCTGGCTTTGAAGTCACACGGTTTGACTCGTACGATCTGAAGATTGGAGCTGGCTCGTACAGATCAAACACGACGGAGCCCGTCTGGCCCCGGCCCTGCAGACTGATCTCACCTCAAAGGGGACTTCACTTTCCATCAGACCTACAGTGCTATGAAATGAGGATTTGCTGTTAATCTCTTAATACCGCTGTCGAGTTTCCAAAGAGATCTTCTCTTATGAAGGGGAGGGGATGAGGCCGGCCGATCCTCGCAGCAGCAGCAGCAGCAGCAGCAGCGAGGCCGTCCGCTGACCCCGAGTGAGAGGCAGGAGCCAACGAAGTGCTCGCTTGGCTTGGCATTTGGGCATGGATGCGGTTCTCCGGGCGGAAACTTCTGGGATTCGCAGGTTAGAAGACAGGTGAGTAAATGGGGGGTTGATGCAGCGAGACGGCTCACCTGCACAGACGGAGTGTTGCAGCTTGGACTTCATGTGACGCTTGCGTGACGTGGTTTTCTGATGGAGACACCTTGGCCTGGGTCAGGACAAACGTTTGGCAGGTTGCCATAGCCTCCTCTAGCTAATGGCGTTTTTTGCCATTTTTTGTTGTTTTGTTGCGTCTAGTTTTGTTTCCTATGGTCTCAAAGCTGCTGGCCCCGTACGAAGGGCCGCCTGATAAAACCACATGTGCACCAGCGAGTCACACACCAGGAGCCAGCGAGCGCACACGCAACAGTCCAGGGAATCTTCCGTTTTTCTTAATCCAGCCTTGTGTGCAGACATGTTCAGCTGCAGCTCCCGGAGAGTCGCAGGACAAAGCAGCAGCAGTCACCGGCTTTCATTTGAACTCCAAACATAACACGCTCGGCAGGTCTGCCGCTTGGTTCTGCGTCGCTTCTTGTAGCTGGAAGACAGAACTGTACACTTATTTGACCGCTACTGAAAACTTGAAACTCAAAAATGTTAAATTGGCAACAACTATTAGATCATCCACCCATCCATCATCCATCCATCCATCCATCCATCCGTCCGTCCATCCATCCATCCATCTAACCCATCCATCCATCCATCCATCCATCCATCCATCCATCCATCCATCCATCCATCCATCCATCCATCTAACCCATCCATCCATCCATCCATCCATCCATCCATCCATCCATCCATCCATCCATCCATCCATCCATCCATCCATCTAACCCATCCATCTAACCCATCCATCCATCCATCCATCCATCCATCTAACCCATCCATCCATCCATCCATCCATCCATCATCCATCCATCCATCCGTCCATCCGTCCGTCCATCCATCCGTCCATCCATCATCCATCCATCTAACCCATCCGTCCATCCATCCATCCATCCATCCATCCATCCATCCATCCATCCATCCATCCATCCATCCATCATCCATCCATCTAACCCATCCGTCCATCCATCCATCCATCCATCCATCCATCCATCCATCCATCATCCATCCATCTAACCCATCCATCCATCCATCCATCCATCCATCCATCATCCATCCATCTAACCCATCCACCCATCCATCCATCCATCCCTCCATCCATCTAACCCATCCATCCATCCATCCATCCATCCATCCATCCATCATCCATCCATCTAACCCATCCATCCATCTAACCCATCTAACCCATCCATCCATCCATCCATTATCCAAACCGCTTATCCTGCTCTCAGGGTCGCGGGGAGGCTGCAGCCTATCCCAGCAGACACTGGGTGGCAGGCGGGGAGACACCCTGGACAGGCTGCCAGGCCATCACAGGACTGACACACACACACACACACACACACACACACACACACACACACACACACACACACACACACACACACACACACACACACACAAACACACTCACACCTACAGACAATTTAGTAGGGCTAACTCATGTGGACTAACTCCCCTGTTTTCTCTTCTGCCTGACTGAGTCATGCAACAAGCCAGCCAGCGCAGCGCGGGAAGGCCACATGCTCTGCAGGGCAAAGCTAGCCGGGTGAACCATTCTGAAACTGGAGCCAAAACTCAAGACGTTTCCAGACGGAAGCTAACAAGTTGAAGACGTGAGACAGGTGTCACGTCAACTGATTGGATGGCTGAAGTGGCTGCTTTTTTTTTTTTTTTACTTGTAGTTTTCAGCTACACATGTCCCCCAGTGCTACGCTGGGGGCGACATCTTTTTTTGGTTCATGCTTTGTTCCAGGTTCGGCTGCGATTGGCTGGTTGGCTGGTTAATCGCTGTCACACAAGAAGGAGAGAAAACCAGCATGGTTGGATTTCCCACCACGAGCAGCAACGCAGCTTCACAGCCCAGCACGCGCGTTATTCTAGAAACTCACATTACCGTCGACACTTGCTGCTTTGTTTGATGGTGTGCAAAGCATTTCAGCTGCCAAGGCCTGCATGCAGTGGTAGCACGAAGGAATGAGCCTCAGGTTCGCCCTCTGGTAAGGGTGGAGGAGGGTGGAGAATGCACCTTTATGAAGAAGCATGATGAACTTATTCAATAGAGCACTGCTTAAAGGATATTTGACAGAAAGGGGAAAAAAACAGAAGGAAAAAAAACAGAAGATAGAAACCATAAATAAAGTTCTTGGAGGGAGAAAAAAATCTTCATCAAAGACGACAGCCTATGATGTTGCACAGTTGAGGGTTTTGTTCTTAGACAAACAAACAACCTTTTTCTAAAGTTAAAATCACGAGGGCCTCTGAACTGTAATTCCCTCTTTTTTTGTAACCAACCTATTTACTCTATTACTGATGCCGACTTTGTTGTTTGTTAGTTTTTTTGTTTGTTTGTTTGTTTGTTAGAGCCTCTATGACCCCACGAGCTTTACTACACTGCAGTCCAAACTTTTGTCCACCACATCAACATGCTCATGTTGCTGATTTATGTGATAAGAAGAATCTGGGCGTCCACGGCTCTGCACTCGGTTCATTTGCACCACAGCTCTGCACTGGGTTCATTTGCACCACGGCTCTGCACTGGGTTCATTTGCACCACAGCTCTGCACTGGGTTCATTTGCACCACGGCTCTGCACTGGCTTCATTTGCACCACGGCTCTGCACTGGGTTCATTTGCACCACGGCTCTGCACTGGGTTCATTTGCACCACGGCTCTGCACTGGGTTCATTTGCACCACAGCTCTGCACTGGGTTCATTTGCACCACGGCTCTGCACTGGGTTCATTTGCACCACAGCTCTGCACTGGGTTCATTTGCACCACGGCTCTGCACTGGGTTCATTTGCACCACGGCTCTGCACTGGGTTCATTTGCACCACGGCTCTGCACTGGGTTCATTTGCACCACAGCTCTGCACTGGGTTCATTTGCACCACAGGATCAACACATTTAGTTTTGTTTCTGATTTGTAGAAATCTTCATAAATCTTAACTGTTTCCATGAATATCACACAAATGTCCTTCATGAATGAGTTCTGCTCTTCACAAGGTTTCTCTCACGCTGGATATGGACAGATATGGACGGTGGATTTCTATGCAGTTTAATATTGTTTGTCTTCACCAGTTGTCTTTCAAAGCATTTCCACAGATTTGTCGCTGCAGTAAATTCTGTTTCAAACACAGAAAGAAGTTTTCTCCTTCAAAGTTCACCTTTCAGTAAGACAATCCCTCGCTGTCAGCAGGCAGCAACCTTTCCATCCACGCTGTCTGTTTCCACGTGGAAACAGACAGCGTGGAATCTGCTCTGCAGCTTGAACCAGCTGCTCCAAGTTTTCTGCAAATGATGGCGTTCAGTGGGAATCCGTGTTGAGTAAGACACAGAGCAAGCTGTGTCTTGGTTTGACGTGGATTATGCAACCCCTGCAGGCAGATGACACAGTCATCTCTATCGTATTACACACACAGTACACACACGAACTCACACATGTGACCCGCGCGCCCAACTCAATGCACAACCTTGATGTAATGCAGTAAAACTTTTCTTTTCTCAACTACAAAAAAGATGATTGGTCACCTCAGAGCTTCTTACTGTTACTGTTGTCTTAAACCTTTACATGATGTGCCATTTTTGCACATATGCACTTTGACAGAGTTATAAGAAGTGGTGCTCCTTATTCCTTCAGATACTATGAAGCGTTGTATGTACTGGGATTGTGTCTTGTATTGTTGTTTTTGAGCCTGACTGCGCAACAAATTTCCCATCCGGGACAGTAAATTGATTGATTGATTGATTGATTGATTGATTGATTGATTGACAGAGAGAAGGTTCACTGGAGGTGTCTATAGCTCCGAGACGCTCCCTGTCAGGGTAAACACAGCGTCAGTTGTGAGCAAAACAGAGAAACAGTGTCCCCTACGAGGTGAAGGGATTTTCCTCATTGTATTGAGTATTTTGTGAATGAATGAGCACTGCACAATGGCATGGTGGCCAAGCCCCAAGAGATACAAACTGGGATAAGAGACGGAGACAAAAGCCCAGATTGGCACAGACTAGACACCAATCACTTCCTCTGGGGGTGGCGAGTTACATGAAATAGTATTTCAGAAAGAATCAAAAGGAGCGGGGGGAGAGCGAGAGAGAGACAGAGACAGAGAGAGAGAGAGAGACAGAGACAGAGAGACAGAGAGAGAGAGAGAGACAGAGACAGAGAGAGAGAGAGAGAGAGAGAGAGAGAGAGAGAGAAAGCGAGAGTGCGAGAGAGAGAGAGAGAGAGAGAGAGAGAGAGAGAGAGAGAGAGAGAGAGAGAGAGAGAGAAGGGGGGAAGAACACAAACGTGTTGATTGGCTCAGGGCACAGTGCCTGATTCTAGGACCATTGTGATTGGTTGAGAGGTATGGCCTCACCTTAAAACAGGGTTACTTCAGTTCAACGACATACTGGGATTTCCGTGTGTTTGCATGTGTTGGCGTGGCCCGTAACCACTCATTTATTACGGGTTTGCAGGCAGCTTTTCCCGAGAAACAGATGGGGTTTCTCACATTCGGGCCCACATTGGAGAAGAGAATGCCACAAAGGCAGGCATCCAGGTCATGCTCTCCTGATCCCTCCATTCTCTACTGACCAGATGTGACTTCTTCGCTGGAAATCCAACAGGACGAACTATTTTAGTTTCTTTGTCACAACTGATCAGACCAGGTCGCACCCACATCCTATTCGAGCCAGAATGGCAGCACGAACATCCGCTGCAATCCTATGGCAGGTTTACGCACCACATGAATGAACAGATGCAGACAATCCACCTCCGCTTCATGTGCACACTGGAGCCACTCACATATGAGGGGGCATTCATCAGCATACCTTTATCAGTGGTGGCGGGATGGCGGCTTTAGATGAACAGATGGTAATACGCTACCAATCACCATACAAACCCCATGCAAACTACATTTGTTGGAAGCCGCATACCCATCCCTTTTGTATGCAGAGGAGCCGTCCCGTCAATGCCAACACTAACCTTAACCCTGACACCCCCCTCCTCCAAACCTTTAAACTGACCCTAATCCCTAGACCGTGACCCTGTGCTCTCTTTCAACATTAGCCATTGAATGTGTGGCAAATAGCCAAACAAAGGCACTTTTTGTCCGACCCAACTCTAACACTTGGTGGGAAAGTGGCTGTGACCAGTTATTTCCCCACCTAGTCTACTTTTGATCCGAGACATACAGTCCCGCTCAGTGGTGCTGACATTACACGACAGTGGATTACTTACACAGACAAGACACTTAAAGTACCTTTTCTGCCCAAATTAAGCTAAGTGACTGTGTGAACAAAACGATATGGGATCATTGTGTTAAGTTCGTAACTGGAAGTAGGTCTAGTACAGACATGCATTTTCAATTGAGTGTCTAACATTATATATTATTTACATCATATCCTGATTGGATGCTTAACATCGATGTATAATAGAGTCTTTTGAACTGGTTCAACAGAGCTGAAGCTAGCTCGTCCAAATCCTGTTTTCAGCTAACTAACAACTCGGAAAAGCAAGTTGACACGTCAAAAACACTTCAACACTTTTATCAAAAGATTGATTTCTTTGAGTGGGTTAAAGGTGATGGAGGGCATCTTACACCTCTGTCGATGTGAAACCCTACCTCGAATCAAACCACATGGACGACAGAATACGAGGGTGTTTCTGTGAAACCCTACCTCGAATCAAACCACATGGACGACAGAATACGAGGGTGTGATGTACCTGTTGAGCTTCCGTGAAATCTCCTTTAATCAGCTGAAAGTGCTCAACGAGGAAGTTGAAGTGCACAAAATAAATGCAGTGAAAGATAAGAGAAGATATGACAAGAGTGAAGCAAAAACTCAAGATGAATGAAAAATGGATGTAGACTGCAACAGATGTGGTTACAAACACGAACAAAGAAAACACCCAGCTTATGGTCAAACGTGCAAAGCTTGTCAAAAAAAGAACCACTTTGCAAAAATGTGCAAAAGTACTCAAAGCCACCTGAAAAAAGTGCACGTAGTTGAACAAGATGAAGAAAATGACAGCATGTTCATAGACACAGTAGAGGTAGAAATGACTGGAAAACTGAAACAGATTAATGCTGTAGTCAAAAAAGAGATGGATAGTGACAAAGAAAAATGGACTGAGAAGCTGAAGATAAACAACAAAGATGTGACATTCAAACTAGACACTGGTGCAGAGTGCAACGTCATGTCAGCAAAAGTCTTCAAAGCACTTGAACTTAAAGAAAAGTTAAAACAATCCACCTGCAAACTACTCACCTATTCTAGCCACAAGATGTCACCGGCAGGTCAAAAGTCCATCACCTGTGTTTACAAAGGACAAAGACACAAGGTTGAGTTCCAGATCACTGATGAGGATGCTCCAGCAACACTGGGTCGAACTGCATGTCAAAAACTAGGCATGGTCAAGAGAGTCTACGAAGTCACAACAAAAGGGGATGACATTCTGAAGCACTATCTGTTCAGTGGCTTGGGTAGCATTCCAGGACAACACCACATAAAAGTCGACAACACAGTCTCACCCGTCATGCACGCTCCAAGGAAAGTTCCAGTTGCTCTAAAGGACAAAATAGTCGAGGAACTCCACAAGATGGATCAAATGGGAGTGATAGCGAGACAGGAAGAACCGACAGACTGGGTCAGTACCATGGTGACAGTGGTCAAGCCAAACAAAATCAGGATATGGATAG
Source organism: Lampris megalopsis (assembly GCA_022114975.2). NCBI lineage: Eukaryota > Metazoa > Chordata > Actinopteri > Lampriformes > Lampridae > Lampris > Lampris megalopsis. Next base: position 897,316 of record JAJHIY020000946.1, on the reverse strand, counting down.
ATCCACAAGACCTAAACAGAGCGATCAAGCGTGAGCACTATCCACTGCTCACAGTCAAAGAGGTTGTAGCAAACATGCCAAAAGCAAGAGTATTCTCCGTCCTCGATGCAAACCAAGGGTTCTGGCAGATAGAGCTAGACGACGAAAGCTCCAAGCTCTGCACATTCAACACACCCATAGGAAGGTACAGGTTCCTGCGTCTGCCCTTTTGGCATCTCGTCTGCATCCGAAGTGTTCCAGAGAGCTGTTCTTTAGATGGTCGAAGGCCTGGATGGCGTGGTCAACGTCATTGATGGTCTCTTAGTCTGGGGAGAAACAGTGGAAGAACATGATCAACGACTCAGCAACCTGCTGCAGAGAGTGAGAAAATACAATCTCAAACTGAACAGGAAGAAATGCAAGGTCAGGACAACAGAGATAAAATACGTCGGTCACATACTGAGTGCAGATGGACTGACACCAGATGAAGAAAAGGTGAGAGCTGTGGTGCAGTATTCTCCACCTGAAGACAAAGCAGGACTGTTCAGGTTCATGGGCATGATCCAATACCTCGCCAAGTTCATTCCCAACCTATCAGAGGTCAGTGCTCCACTCAGAACGCTGCTAGAGGACAACACAGCATGGCACTGGGAAGACAAACAAAAGGAAAGCTTCGAAAAGCTCAAAAGATTCCTAACAAATGCACCAACACTGAAGTTCTACAACATGAACGAGACACTGACACTATCAGTAGACGCCAGCTCAGAAGGCATGGGTGCAGTCATACTTCAAGACAAGAGGCCTGTGGCATATGGGTCGCGAGCTCTAACAGACTGTCAGCGTAGGTATGCACAAATTGAAAAGGAACTGCTAGCCACCGTCTATGGATGTGAAAAGTTCAGTCAGTACATGTATATGGCAGAGAGGTACACGTCGAGAGTGATCACAAACCACTCGAGAACATATTCAAGAAATTGCTTCACCAAGCCCCGCCGAGGCTTCAGAGGATGCTGTTGAGGCTTCAGAGGTATTGTCTCACAGTCACATATAAGCCAAGCAAAGAGATGCATATCGCCGATGCTCTGAGTCATGCTTACCTCAATGAACAAAGCGAAGACCTACTGGGAGAGGAGTTGGAGGTAAACTGGATCACACCTCAGCTGCCTATCTCAAAGGAAAAACTACAAACTTTCAGGAAAGCAACACTGGAAGATCCAGAAATGCAACTGCTGAGAGAGACCACAATGAAAGGATGGCCCAACGAGAGATCAGCTGTTGTGAAAGAAATCCAGGCATACTGGTCATTCAACGAAGAGATCAGCTGCTCATCAGGCTTACTGTTCAAGGTTGCAAAGCTGATAGTGCCAAGTCAACTGAGGCAAGAAATGTTGGAGAAAATCCACGAATCACACCTGGGAATCATCAAATGCAAGGAAAGAGCCAGGGACATTTTCTATTGGCCAGGTATGTCAACTCAAATAGAGGACATTGTATCTCAGTGTGCTGTCTGCAACGGGAACAAGAACCCTAGAGAACCGTTAGTCTCACACCCACTACCAGGACGACCTTGGGCTAAGATAGGAACGGATCTCTTCCACTACAATGGCTCAGAGTACTTACTGTGTGTAGACTACTACTCCAAATACCCCGAGATCACAAAGCCGAGTGACACTACAAGCCGTGGTGTTATCACTGCAGCGCAGTCCACAATCACAAGACATGTTATCCCAGACACGGTCATTTCTGATAATGGTCCACAATATGCCTGTGCCGAGTTCAGATGTTTCGCAGACAGCTGAGAGTTTCAACACACCACTTCCAGTCCTGGACACGCTCAGTCAAATGGACAAGCGGAGAGAACTGTACAAATGATCAAGGGTCTCCTCAAGAAAGCACAAGGTGACCCGTACATCGCTCTTCTTGAGTACCGCAACACTCCACTAGATAGTGTGGGTTTCTCCCCGGCTCAGCTGATCATGGGTCGTCGACTGAAGTCAAAGCTGCCTACCTCCACCACACTGCTCACTCTTGAAAGCAAGATCAATGTACACGACAAACTGAAAGAAAGGCAACAAAAACAGAAAAGCTACTTCGACAGACAGACAAAACAGCTACCAGAACTACAGATGGGTGAAAACGTCAGGATTCAACGAGGAAAGGTATGGCCACCCGCAGTCGTGCTGAACAGGCATGAACAGCCCAGATCCTATGTTGTCCGCACGCCTGATGGAGGAATATACAGGAGGAAGAGAAAACATCTGCTGAAGACGTCAGAAAGAGCCCGCCCAGCAGAAAGAGCTGGCACAGAGACTCATGTTCCAGAGACTCTACTTGAGGCTGAGCAGTCAGCAGACATGGCTGTTACTCAGTCCACAGCAGGTCATACCAGACAGACTTTATCCAAGGTCACAAGGTCACGCCACACGTTCTGGAAGACAGATCAACCTAGCTGCTAGGTACAAGGACTGAATATGCAAGCATGTTTACAGGCTGAATATATATATATATATATACACACACATAGAAAGTATGTTTGAGAAAGCACTAGTGTTTTGGTGTTTAAAATACAAAGCAGTGTTAGCCTACACATCTGGCAACAGTGTTTAACAGTTAAGATGTTTTGTTTGTTTAATGTTGTGTAAGACCTAGAGAAAACAAACACAATGTACTGTTACACTGAGAGATAGTTTCATTTTTATCGATCTCTAAAGTTGAATGGTTGTTCTATGCAAAAGAAAACATCTTGAGAGGGATGTGATATGTACCTGTTGAGCTTCCGTAGCTATGACGTAGGATGTCGTAAAGTGTACACTGTCGTGCATCCAGTAAACGGACGCGTGTTGAGCTGCAAGCTAGCTGTATGTCTCGTCATCACAAAACTATATTACAGAGAACTTTCTTATGAATGAGGATTATATGGACTAATAACAAACAGAAAACAAGATATTTAACGCAGCGCCGTGTAGCTTTTTGCATTTCTGCAATATGTTGCACATTCACTGTCACGTGACACCGAGGAGCCGTTTCCGACTATCGCCGAAGAAGAGGAGCTGCTGTGCCACAAAGCAATCCCTGTATTTACCATCTGTGGCGCTACATAGTAAATATATGTATGTGTGAAGACACATGGAAATGCATGCAAAACAAGGCTTGCAGGGGAGTGATGTGAACGTGACTCGTTCCCCCCTCGCCGTCACATTATGCCACCAAAATGAATCAGTAATGATACGTTAAGGCAACAAAGTGACCCGGCAGCACTTGACATTCTGACAACAGCGGATATTTGTAGATGCACTCACTTGTAAGCTTTTTAGAGGGGTCTCCCCATGGAAACGGTACAGCCAAACATGGGACTCCATGTGGGTTTGCGGGTGCGTAAGTGAGGTAGGGGAGCCAGGTTCCCGCGGTTCCCGCCTCTGAAAGCAGGACGCGGAGAGTTCCGCTGGCGTAGCCTTGATAGGACGGCACACAGGACAGGACAGGACAGGACAGGGCAGGACAGGGCAGGACAGGACAGGACAGGACAGGGCAGGACAGGGCAGGGCAGGGCAGGGCAGGGCAGGGCAGGGCAGGACAGGAGAGGACAGGTCAGGGCAGGACAGGACAGGACAGGACAGGACAGGACAGGACAGGACAGGACAGGACAGGGCAGGACAGGACAGGGCAGGGCAGGGCAGGACAGGGCAGGGCAGGGCAGGGCAGGACAGGACAGGACAGGACAGGGCAGGACAGGGCAGGACAGGACAGGACAGGACAGGACAGGACAGGGCAGGGCAGGGCAGGGCAGGACAGGACAGGACAGGACAGGACAGGGCAGGGCAGGGCAGGACAGGGCAGGACAGGACAGGACAGGACAGGACAGGACAGGACAGGGCAGGGCAGGACAAGGCAGGACAGGGCCGGACAGGACAGGGCAGGGCAGGACAGGACAGGACAGGGCAGGGCAGGACAAGGCAGGACAGGGCAGGGCAGGACAGGACAGGACAGGACAGGACAGGACAGGGCAGGGCAGGGCAGGACAGGACAGGACAGGACAGGACAGGACAGGGCCGGACAGGACAGGACAGGACAGGACAGGGCAGGACAGGGCAGGGCAGGGCAGGACAGGACAGGGCCGGACAGGACAGGGCAGGGCAGGACAGGACAGGACAGGGCAGGACAGGACAGGACAGGACAGGACAGGGCAGGGCAGGACAGGACAGGACAGGACAGGACAGGGCAGGACAGGACAGGGCAGGACAGGGCAGGACAGGGCAGGACAGGACAGGACAGGACAGGGCAGGGCAGGACAGGGCAGGGCAGGACAGGGCAGGACAGGACAGGACAGGGCAGGGCAGGACAGGACAGGGCAGGACAGGACAGGACCCGCTTGTCGGCGGTGGACATGATATTTCATGTGATCCACGGGAGGTTGTTTGTTTCCTCAGCTTCAGGGTTTTGTTTTTTGTTCTTTTGCTCGATAACTTATTGTCGTTACAGTGACCTGTGTCCTTAAAACAAGTAACGTGGGGTTGCCAGATCCTGCTCTTTCCCTGCCGTCACACCGCAGAGTCCGAGAGAAGCCAGCCTGTAATGACATGTTTGGACTGGAGGTCACGGCGCTGCTTGGCTGGTGCCAACATATGCAGACACCGGATCAGTTTACTCACCCACAGTCCTCAACTCAGCCCGTCCAGTTTAAAGCCAGGACATTGGGGGCGCAGTGTAGCGGTCTGTTCCGTTGCCTACCAACACGGGGCTCGCTGGTTTGAATCCCTGTGTTACCTTCAGCTTGGTCAGGCGTCCTTACAGACACACTTGCCCGTGTCTGCAGGTGGGAAGCCGGATGTGGGTATGTGTCCTTGTCGCTGCACTAGCGCCTCCTCTGGTTGGTCAGGGCGCCTGTTCTGGGGGGAGGGGGAACTGGGGGGGAATAGTGTGATCCTCCCACATGCTACGTCCCCCTGGTGAAACTCCTCACTGTCAGGGGAAAAGAAGTGGCTGGTGACTCCACATGTATGGGAGGAGACATGTGGTAGTCTGCAGCCCTCCCCGGGTCAGCAGAGGGGGGTGGAGCAGAGACCGGGACGGCTCGGAAGGGCGGGGTAATTGGCCAAGTACAATTGAGGAGAAAAAGGGGAAAAAAATCCCCCCCAAAAAAAGCCACGAAACTGACCCTAAATCAGCACTTGGGGGAGAGACCTCTGTCGTCTGAGGCGACCTGAGAGGTGTGTGTGTGTGTGTGTGTGTGTGTGTGTGTGTGTGTGTGTGTGTGTGTGTGTGTGTGTGTGTGTGTGTGTGTGTGTGTGTGTGTGTTCTTATAAAGGTGGTGTAATGTCCACACATCTGCAGGCCAGATCACATGACTGATTCCCACACTCTGCAGGACTTGGGCTCCAGCTGGATTCATCCTGACTTTTATTTCTGTTGTCTCATTATGAACAAATGATTGTCCGTTTTTATTTCCTTCCCCTGGACGCAGGATCTCCTAAGGTCAATGAAGGAGGAGGTGGGAGGAGGGGAGGTTTCTCCCAAAACACCGAGGATGGCAAGTGGAGGTGAAATAGAGCATCGTACTGTTGTTTACCATGGCTGAGTCTGTTTCACAGAGAATGTTTCATGAAGGTGATATTTCTTCTTCTTCTTCTTCTTCTTCTTCTGCTTCGCAGGTTTGAGAACCTGGCGTGGCCTTGCCTTGCACCAGCCGACCCACTCAGGCTGAGCGGGACAAGACAGGAGGTTCTTTTACCTCTGTTGGTGGATGTACCGGTCCGGTCCCAGGGTTCGTACAGAACCGCTGGCCAACACACGACTCTTTAGCAGGAGCATCTGGAGAACCTTTGTTTAAAGAGGAGCTCTTCTTGTCCTGCTCTTACTCTCTCTCTCCCTCTCTCTCTCTCCCCCCTCTCTCTCCCTCTCTCCCCCCCTCTCTCTCTCCCTCTCTCCCCCCCTCTCTCTCCCTTGCTCTCTCTCTCTCTCTCCCTTGCTCTCTCTCTCTCCCTCTCTCTCCCTTGCTCTCTCTCTCTCTCTCTCCCCCCTCTCTCTCCCTTGCTCTCTCTCTCTCTCTCCCTTGCTCTCTCTCTCTCTCTCTCTCTCCCTTGCTCTCTCTTATTCTGTCCCTTGCTCTCCCCCCTCTCTCTCCCTTGCTCTCTCTTATTCTCTCCCTTGCTCTCCCCCCTCTCTCTCCCTTGCTCTCGCTCTCTCTCTCCCTTGCTCTCTCTCTCTCTCTCCCTTACTCTCCCCCTCTCTCTCTCCCTTACTCTCCTCTCTCTCTCTCCCTTACTCTCCCTCTCTCTCTCTCTCTCCCTCTCTCCCTCTCTCTCTCCCTTGCTCTCTCTCTCTCTCTCTCTCTCTCCCTTGCTCTCTCTCTCTCTCTCTCCCTTGCTCTCTCTCTCTCTCTCTCCCTTGCTCTCTCTCTCTCTCTCTCCCTCTCTCCCTCCCTTGCTCTCTCTTATTCTCTCTCTCTCCCTTGCTCTCTCTTATTCTCTCTCTCCCTCTCTCCCTCCCTTGCTCTCTCTTATTCTCTCTCTCTCTCTTGCTCTCTGCCTCTCTCCCTTGCTCTCTCTTATTCTCTCTCTCTCCCTTGCTCTCTCTTATTCTCTCTCTCCCTCTCTCCCTCCCTTGCTCTCTCTTATTCTCTCTCTCTCTCTTTCTCTCTGTCTCTCTTCCTTCCTCTCTCTTATTCTCTCTCTCTCCCTTGCTCTCTCTTATTCTCTCTCTCTCTCTTGCTCTCTCTTCTTCTCTCTCTCTCTCTCCCTCTCTCCCTCCCTTGCTCTCTCTTATTCTCTCTCTCTCCCTTGCTCTCTCTTATTCTCTCTCTCCCTCTCTCCCTCCCTTGCTCTCTCTTATTCTCTCTCTCTCTCTTGCTCTCTGTCTCTCTCCCTTGCTCTCTCTTATTCTCTCTCTCTCTCTTGCTCTCTCTTATTCTCTCTCTCTCTCTTGCTCTCTGTCTCTCTCCCTTGCTCTCTCTTATTCTCTCTCTCTCCCTTGCTCTCTCTTATTCTCTCTCTCTCTTGCTCTCTGTCTCTCTCCCTTGCTCTCTCTTATTCTCTCTCTCTCCCTTGCTCTCGCTCTCTCTCTCCCTTGCTCTCTCTCTCATTCTGTCCCTCTCTCCCTCTCTCTCTCTCCCTCTCTCCCTTGCTCTCTCCCTCTCTCCCCCTCTCTCTCTCCCTTGCTCTCTCTTATTCTCTCTCTCTCCCTTGCTCTCTCTTATTCTCTCTCTCTCCCTTGCTCTCTGTCTCTCTCCCTTGCTCTCTCTTATTCTCTCTCTCCCTTGCTCTCTCTTATTCTCTCCCTTGCTGCCCCCCCCCTCTCTCTCCCTTGCTCTCTCTCTCTCTCTCTCCCTCACTCCCCCCCCCCTCTCTCTCGGAGCGGAAGTGTGAGTGAGTGCACGTTTTCGGCGTTTTCTAACTTTTCTATCTTTCGTTGTTTCGTGTTTTTTATGGGGGGGGGGTTTGTAGTTTGACAGCTTTACTGTCGTACTGGTGTGTTTTGATAGTTGAGCGGGTTGGACCGGCCCAGCTGTGAGTCATGCAGACTCGTGGAGTCATGCAGACTGGTGGAGTCGGAGGCGTGGGCCTGGAGGAGCTCACACGCCGACACGGAGTTAAACTGTCCTACTGTCCGTTGCTCGGTGGAAGATTGCAGTTTAGCAGTGGGTGAAGTCGTTGCTTATGACGGTGTAAAGTCTGCATCTAGGATGAATAGTGGAGTCGTTGTGTTTCTCCACAGTATTGACAAGGTCAACGTAGTTGTGGAGCAAGGCGTGGTGATCCAGGACACCTTTGTTCAGGTGGTGCCGCTGGTCAATCCGGCCAAAAAGGTCATTTTGTCCAAAGTCCTTCTCTTCATTAGCAACGACATGTGGCGGAGAGAACTGGCGAGACCCGGGAAATTAATGTCCCCTATAAGACTGATTCCTCCGAGCTGTGAATCTCCACTTTTAGAACATGCTGTTACCTTCAGAAGGCAGCAGGTCTGTATGTTCTGAGGAACAAAGCGGAGTTAAATCTGATGCTGAAGTTCAGAGTTGATGGTTTTGACTATGATGTGTATGTCTCATCAGAGACAATGAAATGTTTTGGCTGCTGAATGGAGGGTCATCTCATCCATTCCTGTCCAGGGAAACCAACTGCTGAGCCAGATGAGGGTGAGACGGCAGCACAGGGCCCCGAGTGGACTGGGACTGGGCACCGAGCTCAAAGCAGGAACAAACACAGCAGGAAGAAAACCAGAGTGAAGCTGAGTTTCTGGCTGCTGGTTCAGGTGGTGCTGTTCCTGGTTCGACTAACCCAGAGACTGCTGGTTCAGGTGTTGCTGATCCAGGTTCTGCTAAAGTAGGGGCTGCTGGCTCAGTTGCTGATGATCCGGGTTCGGCAAGTTCAGGGGTTGTGGGTTCAGGTGCTGCTGATCCGGGCCCTACATAGGACAATGCTGTCGTAGAGGTTGTTGAAAAGTGTCCCTCAGATGCTACTATGCTACTGTGATGTGATGGACACACAGACTGAAACTAATGAAGCAGAATGTTCTCTGGAGGAGGGATGTGTGATGTTGGTAAAGGAAGGCCCTTCTAAGGTCAAGGATAAGGAGAGCAAACCTGATGAGGAGTCTCCACCTTCTAGTATAGGAACAAAGGTTTCTTGTCAGAGTAGGTGTCTGCAGTCGGATGAGAGTGAAGGTGATGAAGCCAGTGATGTGGAGTCTCTGGCTGCCTCGCAGACGAGGACTCAACAACAGGCTGGATACTCTGTGCTGAGCATTAAGAAGTTCTTGCAGGACACTAAGGGGGCCAGAAATGTAAACGTTGACCAAGTGTTTCCTGATTTGCAACTCTTCCTTGATTCAGTGAAGATTCTTCTGAGAAGTGCTGGTGGTCTGGGGGAGGAAGCTTTCACTGAACAGGAAACTTTTCGTTTGGAAAAAATAGTTCAGAAGGTCAGAAAGCAGTTAGGGAATGATGAATAAGTTTTTCAATTTGTTCTTTCTCTGCCCACTTGTTTCTGTTTTGCAACTTCTTTTCTGTATTATGGAGGACATAAGAATGGGGAGCTTAGACTTAAATGGGGCACGGAATGGTGAGAAAAGGCCTGTCTTTTCAAGCTGTGTGCTCTTAAAAAGTTAGATGTGCTTTTTGTGCAAGAGACACAAAGTACCACTGATAATGAGGCTGACTGGCGGACAGAATGGACTGGTGAGACCTTTTTAAGTCACAAAACCAGTAACAGTGGTGGAGTTGGTATTATTTTCTCCAAGAATTTTATCCCTCAGTCTGTTGAGTCTGAGGAAGTTATTAAAGGCCGCCTGTTAAAATTAACAGCAGTGTATGAACAGGTAAAAATGGTGTTTATTAATATTTATGCTCCAGTTGTGAGAGTGGAGAGGTTAGTCTTCCTGGATGTTTTGGATGAGGGTATTGAGAATTGTACCCGTGAGGACTATTTATTCATTGGTGGAGATTTCAACTGTACTGAGGACAGCAGGTTGGACAGGAACCATGCAGAGTCTCATGATGCCTCTCGCAGTCGTCTGGTTCGTCTTATTGAGGCTCATGAACTGTATGATGTGTGGAGAGGGTTTCATGACAAACAGAGACAATACACCTCGACACACGTTAAGGACAACTTGATGTCTATGGCCAGGCTTGATTGTTTCTATTGTTTGAAACATCAGTTTAATGTGTTCAAAAGTTGCATCATCAGCCCTGTCGGTTTTCCTGACCACTCACTAGTAATGGTTACTGTCTTTATAAAATGTGTGAAATCCAATAGTGCCTATTGGCATTTTAACACAGCCTTACTGGAGGATAGAAACTTCAAGGACACTTTTGTCTGTTTTTGGAGAAACCACCGAAGTACAATATCGGATTTTGTGTCTGTACAACAGTGGTGGGACATTGGAAAAGTCCAAGTAAGACAACTGTGTCAACAGTACACTCAGAATGTCACACAAACCTTAATGACTTAAGTGAAAGCTCTGGAGTCTGAAGTAGAGGAACTCCAAGACTTGGCTGAGGCCACAGGGGACCAACGCCATACTGAGGCACTTGCAGCGAAAAAGTCTCGTTGGACCAACCTGCTGGGTGTTTCAGCTCAGGGAGCTTTGGTCAGGTCCTGCTTTCAACATGTAGCCCAGATGGATGTCCCATCACACTTTTTCTTTGGCCTGGAGCGTAAGAATGGACAGAAGTGGTTCATTCAAAGCCTAAGATCTGACACTGGGCAGGTGCTGACTCACCATACTGCGATTCATAAGCATGTTGTCAGCTTCTACAGTAACCTGTTTAGCTGTGAGCATAGAGAGGAGCAGGCAGTGGCTCAGAGTTTTTATACCGATCTCCCTCAGGTGGACCAGCAGAGCAATGTAGAGTTGGAAGCAGCTCTTTCCTCTGGTGAACTCTATGCTGCTCTGCAGAGTATGCAGAGTGGGAAAGCTCCTGGTATTGATGGTCTACCTGTTGACTTTTACAAATCTTTCTGGTCGGTGATCGGGGGGGATCTGCTGGCGGTGCTAAATGACAGTCTCACCAGAGGGCGTCTGCCATTGAGCTGCAGGCGGGCGGTTCTCACCTTGCTGCCCAAGAAAGGTGACCCATAGTCCATAAAAAACTGAAGGCCTGTGTCACTGCTTTGCACTGATTATAAGCTCCTCTCAAAGGTGTTGGCAACCAGACTGAGTAAAGTGATGGGACAGGTGATTCATTGTGACCAGACCTACTGTGTACCTGGCAGGTTGATTTCAGATAACATCATTCTGATTCGAGACTTTTTAGAGATCTGTAGGCTGTTTGGCCTCAACGCCGGCATCATATCCATTGATCAAGAAAAAGCCTTTGATGGTGTTGAGCATGAATATCTGTGGCTCACTTTGAGGGCCTTTGGTTTTGGTCCTGGCTTTATTAGCAAACTTAAGGTTCTGTATTGTGACATTCAGAGTGTGCTGAAAATTAATGGTGGTTTGAGTGCTCCTTTTCAAATGCAAAGGGGAATTAAACAAGGCTGTGCCCTCTCGGGCATGTTATACTCCCTAGCATTTGAGCCGTTGTTACACAAACTCAGATCTGACCTTCGGGGTTTAACTATCCCAGGTTGCAGTGCACCCTTAAAACTGTCAGCCTATGCGGATGATCTAGTAATTCTGGTGAACAGTCAGCAGGATATTGACATGTTGGAGAGGGACATCGTCCAGTTTGGCTTAATATCTTCGGCCAAGGTTAACTGGTCAAAAGCGAGGCTGTCAGTGTTGGGGGTGTACTGGAGAAAAAACTCCATTTGCTTGGGAGTTGAATTGGAAGGTGGGGGGCCTGAAATATCTAGGAGTGTTTCTGGATGACCAGTCTGTTGTTCTTAAAAACTGGGAAAATGTTCTTGAAAAGGTCAAAGGTCGGTTGGCAAAGTGGAAGTGGATCTTAACCGAGATGTCCTACAGAGGTCGAGTCCCGATCATCAACAACTTGATAACATCAATGTTATGGTATCGCCTGTCAGTTGTGGACCCCCCCACCAGGCCTGCTGTCCAAGATCCAGGCTCTTCTAGTTGACTTCTTCTGGGACAAACTGCACTGGGTGCCTCAGTGTATGCTGTACCTGCTGAGGGTTGAAGGAGGGCAGGGCCTGATCCACCTGAGCAGCAGGGGGGCTACCTTCCGTTTCCAGTTCCTGCAGAGGTTTCTGTATGGTCCTGCTGAGTTAGTGTGGAGGTCGCTGGCTTGCACCATTCTGAGCCAGCTAGGTGGCCTGGGACTGGACAGATCTTTGGTTTTGATGGACTTGAAACAGCTTAACATCAAGGACCTACCTGGCTTCTACTGTGGGCTGTTCAAGGTGTGGAATTTGTTAAACAAAGAGAGACTGAGACAACATGGCTCTTTGTTTTGGCTGCTCCAGGAACCAATCATACATGGCACCCGTTTCAGTGCAGTCTATCAAGTGGGGCCAACTCTGCTGAGGCGGTTCTGTGTATCTAACATGGTGACTCTGGTACATGTAGTTCAGCTTGCAGGCCCAAACATGGACAATCCAGATCCTCTTGCCTCCCACTTAGAGCTGAGATCAACTCGTGTCCTCACTCTGCTGCTTAACAAATGGAGGGAAGCTCTCACAAGTGGTGAGCGGACACTGTTGATCCAGTATTATTATGGCTCTGTTAGACATGATGAGGGTGAGGTTTTCCCTTCAGTGAACATTTCCCCAGATTTTACGGACTGTACAGGACCCCTTTTAAAAAGTGAGAATTCCTCTGTGTTTTCTTTTCAGGATCCAAATGGAAGGTCAGTGTACAAAATGTTTGTTAAAGTTCTGCACAGGGACAAATTACATGGCAAACCTGACACCCCATGGAGGGCTCACCTAGGTCTGAGGGA